>PITA01002663.1:117765-155983 GCA_004023965.1 Spilogale gracilis | reverse complement strand
AGATTTTATTTATTTGACAGAGAGAAACACAGCGAGAGAGGGAACACAAGCAGGGGGAGTGAGAGAGGGAGAAGCAGGCTTCCCGCCGAGCAGGCAGCCCGATGCGGGACTCGATCCCGGGTCTCCAGGATCATGACCTGAGCAGAAGGCAGTGGCTTAACCAACTGAGCCACCCAGGCGTCCCGAGACTCATAATTTCTTATACAATTAGCTAAATGGGTGGAAATTTGGGTCCTTATTGCCAACATAGTTAATGCTTTGGACTTTACAGTTTCCCAGATAGGAAGCTTTCTAGATTCTATCCAAAAGGAAACTCAACCTTTTAACGTGTCCCCTTTAACTCCATTAATCCCCCACCTCCTCCATCCTAACTTACTCCGCCTTAAAAGAACCATGAAATCATCGTTTCCGATACTGGCAACAAAACTTCATTGTCTTTTGACACAAGCCAACAAATCCGGGCACAGATGTGCCCACTGGGGCAACTACTAAAAGGCAGGCAAGAAGCCATGATGTCACCAGCTTTGGGCCTGGCGCCAAGCTTCTTCCTTTCTTCAAACCCACGATGGGACTGAGCCACTCAGAACCAAGTCACAGAGGAGTGCAAGCATCTACCCTCGGAGGGAGACACATTTACTCGGGGGAAACTCTGTGGACTGTGTCTGTGCTTTGCTGTGCCAGGAGCTGTCAAACCTACTTCTCACTACAGCAACTGTGGGACCAAACCCCCATTTATGACAAAAAGAGCTATGAAAGAACCAAAAATAGCTTATATTCAGTTACTCCCAGATGTGAGCAGCAATGGCTGTGTGGCACGCATATTTGGGTTTAGAGTGTGAATATTCTCTCTAAATGTCTCCCGGTAGAGGCAGGAAGGACATTATTAATCATTTAAAATGAAGGTTGTATTTCTGCCTCAACCTTCTTTCATGGGTCCTGACTTCTGGGAATGAGAGGTTGAAGGATATTGTCCATGATTTCTCTCTGGGCAGTAATCACCTTCCCTTCATATAAGATGGCTGCATCCAGCTTGTCAAGTTCCTATCTCTAGAATGTATTTGGAGTGTAACCATTTCTTGTTGTATTTACAGATCACCCTCATTTCTAGCTAGGCGGGCTCCATAACCTCCTAGTCTCTAGCATTTCACTCCTGCCCCACCTGCTTCTCCTTGCCACAGAGAAATTGTCTTAAATGTAAATCCAGTCACTCAACTTTCTCCCTTAAAATGCTTTGGTAGTTTCAGTGGCTCCCTCAGGAAAAAGGCTAAGCCCTACCAAGGTCAACGAGACTCTGGGGGTCTGGCCCCTCCTGCTGTCAGGACTCATCTCAGGATCTTCCCCCCCCCCCGCCCCCCCGTGCCCTCTGAGGCTTGCAATGCCACACTGCCCTTTCTTAAGCTTCTGGGATGCGTCAGGCTCTTCTCTGCCTCAGAACTTCCTGCTGAAGAGAATGAAGTCATTCTTTTACAAGCTCCATATTGTTAGAACCTAGTTACCCTTCCCTTCTTAGCTAAAACAACACTTTATTAAGAGACCTGCGAGAACTCTCAAAATAAACAAGATCACCCCATATTGTTTTCCATCACCTTATCCTGTTTTGTTACTGACCTTATCATGATATATAAAGAACATGATTTTGAGTATCTCCCACCACTCAACTAAGCTTCACAAGGACAAGGGCAATTATTTGGTCCCCTGCTGTACCCATATCCTAGCATGGTGCCTGGTACATGGTAACTAGTAAGTACACATTTGTCGAATAAATGCTAAAACCCCTTGAAAAGACTTCTCTGACATCTAAATGCTTTGCAGATGATTTCTTTGGCTCAGGAACTATTACCTTCACAAGAACAAATAGCTAAATCTGTCTCCCTTTTTTCTTTGGATGCTGGGAAAACCAGAGCCCCTGGTTTGGCTCAAATATACCCATTCTATGGATACATGAGGTTTGCATATTTGTATTTTCTCTTCCCTTAGTCTTTCTGTTTTTAAAGATTTTATTTATTTATTTATTTGACAGAGAGAAACACAGCGAGAGAGGGAACACAAGCAGAGGGACTGAGAGGGAGAAGCAGGCCTCCCGCCGAGCAGGAAGCTGGTTGTGAGGCTCAGTCCCAGGTCCCCAGAATCATGACCTGAGCCAAAAGCAGTTGCTTAACCAACTGAGCCACCCAGGCATCCCTCTTCCTTAGTCTTTTAATTACACTTCCACAGGGTGGGTTTTTGCCATCTTCTTCCATGGTAAAGAATACTATATTGTCCTAATATGGAATGCCACTGCAAACCTTCATGGTAAGATTTAGGACAGTAAGACACGTTGAATTCTTTGAGGAAAGAAGTGAAGTATTTGTCTCTTTAGTATCTGAAGACCTTTCAGATTAGAGGCATGAAAAGGGACTAAAGCAGCTGCCACAGAATCAGAAGGCTTGGAGCACATGTAGATTCTGTAGCAAGTTGCTCCTCAGACCCTGGACTCACCATTTATAAGTGAGAAGAACTTTTGCGCTTAATACACAAATGCTGTTGAAGCACTGTATGACAACACTTTGTAGTCTTGCAAACACAGGCATGCACGCACACACAAGATTCTATGGCTATGATCAAGGGGGAAAGCTTTGATGAGATCACATTTGATTTCAGGACTGGCTCATGGACAAGTTTTTAAATGAGTAAAGTTTTCCACTGTTGCATTCCTTTTCTCTGGCCTCTCCTCCTGGGTCTTATTCATAAAGCTGCTCAGTGCTGTCAGGCACAGAGACCCCCACTGAGCACATTTTCCTTCTACTTCCTATTGTTCTCCATCAAGAACTGTCAGTCCTCTGAATGGTTTCTCTCAGATATCCAGAGTTCTCTAAGTGATAACCTCATCTGGTAAACTAATTAAAGCTAAAGATGGTTGACATTATAGAAAGAAAGATAATTGAACAATTAATCTGTAACATGAGTAGGGCTATCACGTGGGAGGCCCACAGAGGGGACATACAAGGGTACAAAGGCTTCCCAAAGGAAGATTTATGCTGAGCTCAGAAGGGCAGTTGGAGTTATCAAAGTGGAGGAGGAGAAGGAGAGTCTATGAGTAAGAGCAAATGGCATGTTCTGATAAATGAAGATGGGTGTTAACTTCAGCTTATATTTCTACAACCTAGTTCTAAACCACACTGAAGTTTGTATCTCTGATAGCCTCAGAGGTATTGCAGGATGAGGAGAAGCAGGGAACTTCCCGAGGTAAGGAGCTCTCTGGCTACTCAGGGAAGCATCATCTAGGAAGCATGACAAGGTGGGGGCAATGCTCCCAAGACCTGTGGCTACAGGGTCACTATTCATAGAGCTGTAAGGATAGCTCAGGACTTGTTCAATGCCTCTTTCTTCTGAGATCCAGCACTTGTCATCCCTCTGCCAGAAGGATGACTGGCAAATGTCTTCCTAAAAATCACCAGCCTGGATCCGGGGAATCCATTCAACAAAGCGATGTTCATTCCTCCCTATAGTCTGTGGGAATAAGACTTTAACATTTGCTGTCTGCCAGGCAGTGTGCTATGGAGAGAGTGTAGCAAAGAATAATTTGTTTCTCCAGCAATTGTGCTCAAGGAGCCCACAGCTAGTGAAACAACAGTCTAGTGAAGTGCCAGCAGTGAAGCAGTGTGTGTGGAAAAGAGGGATGCAGGAAGCATGAGCCCAGGCATCAGGGATGCCCTTCCAGAGAAGGGGCACCTGAGCTGGTTCCTGGGATTTTTTTTTTTTTTACAGTGGCTCCGTATCACCAAGGATTGGGTGACCATGCTTCCACACACAGCAGCATTCCTGACTCTCCAACAAGCTCCTTAACTGCTCTTGGAAGATACTTTGACCACATGATCAAGAAATCACAGTCTGTTATGAACCAAATGTTTATGTCCACCTTTTCAGGATTCATAGGTTGAAATCCTAACCTCCAATGTGATGGTATCAGGAGGTAGGGACTTTGAGGGTGATTAGGTCATGATGGTGGAGCTCTCATGAACAGAATTAGTGCCCTTATAAAAGATACCCCAGAGGGTTCTCCTGCCCCTTCCACCATGGGAGGAACAGAGAGAAGCCAGCCATCTGGGAACCAGGAAGTGGGCTCTCACCAGATACAGGAGCTGCTGGATCTTCCATATTGGACTTCCCAGGCTCCAGAGCTGCGAGAATTAAAGTTCATTGTTCAAGCCACCCAGTCTATGGTACTTTTGTCACAGAAGTCGTAACTAACTAAGACACTGTCTGTGATCCCAGGAACACCTAGGGTCCAGAGCCTTATGCAATACTTACCACTCCCATCAAGCTTCCTGTCTTACATCCTCAAATAAATAACAAACTATGGCCAAGGATCAAGCCATCACCTTTTCTTTCTCTAACAACACTTGGCCCATGCTAGGTGCTCTATAAATATTTGTTGATACTAAATTAATTCATTCCATTTAATTAATCATTACCCTCAGTGTTTGTCAAAGAAATCCAAGTGTCATCTGGTCAGTATCTTGTAGTAGGAAGATAATTGATAAACTCTGGCATTGAAGAGACTTCAGTTTAAATTCCAGCTCTGCCACTTATCCTCATGTAACTTTAACTTAGTTACTTGATCTCTCTAAATCTTACTTTTCCCATATTCGATATTGGGATAATATCCCCTTGCAGTGCTGTTGTGAGGATTGAATGTGATAAATTACTCAGACAATACTAAGCATGGCAAATTCTCTGTAAGTATTCCTAATAGTAACTGTAACAAAAGTGGGTTGATCTTTTAGTATGTACCAGGTGGTTGGGTAAAGCCTTGTATATATACAATCTCATCTAATTCTCATATTGGCTCTATATGGCTGGACCAGTTCTCATGCCTATTTAATAGGAGGGAAAACTGAGACTCAAGAAGGTCAAGTCATATGCCCAGGGTCACACACTGAACTGTGTGGCACTGCACTGTAAGCCTAATTCTCTCCACATCAGAGCCTGAGTGCTAACCATGACCTTGAGCTGTCTCACAGTTGGTGTCCATCTCTCCCCTCAATGGGGAGCATCAATATCATGCCAAGTCTTATGACTTACTCTGTATCACAGCACAGATCACTGGCTACTGTGCCATGTTGAGAAATACGTTCTGGTAAAAGGATCTTCTCACCATGGTTAGGCAACAGGACCCAACACCTCCACTCCTCTTTATAACCAAAAATGATGTGTAATTGGAATACATGGGAAAGCTCAACAATGCCCGGCACCACTATTTCTGTTTTGTTGCCAGTGACTTAGTTTTTCCCTTAGAGAGGGAAAGCAACAAAATCCTAGCACCCAGCACAGAAAGCCCATCCCAGGAAGGTTCAGAGGTGACAGAAAGCTCTTTTGGACTCTGCAGTTGATTTGAGAATAAAATGATGTGTGGTCTGGTTCTTGTCTCACTACATTCTGTCAAAGTACCTAATTTACAAGTCATGCCCATAAGGGTGTCTGGAGTCTGTCAACTGCCCCGGGGATCCATGCCAGTCTAGACCAGCTGTCCAAATTGATGGGAGAAGATGGATAATACAATAGCATCATCACTAAAATTTACTGAGGCTTCCCTATGTGCTAATGCCTTGGTAAAGGACTTGGCATTCATGCTTTCCATTAGTGATCACAACACTCTCACAGAAAATGAAATACATCAATTTTATATATGAAAAAATAAGCCTTAAAATTTGCCCAAGAATTCTAAGAGCAATATGAAACTTTTCTTTACCCATTGATTCCAACTCTCTACCTTCTCAGCAGATAATATCCACTTACTGTGATTTACAGTCCCTCCACTATCTTTATAGTTTTACTCTGTCAGGGTAGGTATTGTGTGAAAGACATAGGCAGCCTCTTGTGTAAAAAATCCATTCTTTACCATAGACTGTGTCAGGGTACTTACTATATATCTTCCAAGTTATTCCTCACAAGACTACATGTTATCATTCCTTTACAGATAAGGACAGTGTCACTCAGTGAGGATAAATGATTTGCCCAAAGGACACATCTTGTAAGTAGGAGCACTGTAGCCCTGCCAACTCTAGCTCATACTTTTTCCATTACCCAGGAGAGCAAGCTAACAAGAAGACCAAAAAAAAAAAAAAAAAGTATATAATAATCTAGATGAAGGGCCTGGGTGATTCACCAGTTATATGACATATCCTAGAAAAATGTTGCAGTCTGTTTCCACTAAGATGTCTCTGTATCAGAAAAAGAATAACTATATGGCACAAAGTAAAGGTTAGAAAAAGTATAGATATTCCCGATTCCATTCCAAGTGATCTTAGATGGGAGGGAGGGCGGAGCCTGTTTGAACTCAACCTTTGATTCATTGGTTCCTTCATGCCATCATTTGTATTTATTGCTTGCTTGCCTAAAGATGTGAGAATCTTAAGAATACAGTCTAGCCTAAAGTAGGAACCCATGCACGACCTATGGAAAGAGAAGAGTGAGAGAGAGAGGGGAAAAAAGTGAGACTGTCCCTGTCCTCAAAGAGCCCAAAGTTCAGTGTCAGTCTGAAAAGCAAATAGACAACACATAATAACAAACCCAATTACTAGAAGCCAGTTGTGATGCAGGCTACGAAGGAAGAAGAAAAACACTTGTGTCACGCAAGGCTTCCCAGAGGAAGTGGGAAGAACTCTTTTGAGCAGAACTCTAGAAGATACATTTGAGTTGAACCTATAGCTATAGGAATCTACAGCTATAGGAACAAAGATGTTCTAGACAGAAGTATGCCAAAGTTCAGGTTCTGGGACCTCTTCAAGGGTTCATGCATCTCGGACTATAATAGAGAGCGTGGGCTTCTGTGTGAGAATGGACAGCATGTTGGGGTTGGAAGAGATGGGTCAAAAGATGAGTTAGACAGACCGACAGAGGCCAGCTTTTAAATAATATGGAAGGACAATGTGAAAACAGGGACGTTTTGGAAGAGCAGAAAGCCATGAAGATTTTCAGCAGAGCTGAAATCCCTTTTACACTTGTCTGCTGTATATAGAACAGATCGGAGCAGTTGAGACTGGGGTCAGAGACACAAGATAAAAAGCACCTGCCATAATCCAAGGGAGGAATGTTGGCAGCCCAAGTTAGGACAGTTTCAGTTTCAGAAGGTCCATAGTCCAGACTGGACAATTCAGAATATTCTGAAACTCTAACTAGAAACTCTAATGCCAGAGTTAATAGTATATTTTCCATAATCATATACCTTTGTGGACCAAACTTTGTGGGCCAAACTTCCTTACACTTGCTTAAATATTATAAATGACAATGTCTTCTCACTTAACTTACACCCAAATAAATCAGTTATACAGTACATATTCAATAAAGAAAGTCTCTTACTAGATTCCCCAAATGGTTCTTTGAGGCAAGCAGAAAAGCTATGATCAGCATATCCATTTTACAAATGGGAAAACTGAGCCCCAGAGAAGTTAATGAGTGCCTAAAGGTTCAGGAAAATTCCAGACCTAGGAATAAAACTAAATTTCATGTGGTCTTAGCCAGTATTCTACCTTCCCCCATGCTAGAGTCCAAGGGTATAATCCTTGGGGCCTGTAGACAGGAATCTGAGCTTGTGAGTATCTTAATGACAATCTTAAAACTTATTTTCAGACAGGTTTTAGAGGAGGTTTTGAAGGCAAGATATAGAAATACAGCTGGGAGGCAGAATTGGGAAACAAGAGAGCTGGAAACACCTAAAGAGGCAAAAAAAAACAAAAACAAAAACAAAAAACCCCAAAAATCCAAGATGGTCTTTTCCCCAACGCTCCAAATATTCAGGTCAAAGTAAGTCTAAACCTGGCTTTTTGTGTGCTAAATCCATATTTGTGCATGTTTATTCCTACTGACAAGTCAGGGTCTGGTTATTGCCACTGTCCCAGGATCACTTTTCCTGGCTTCTGTAGACATCGAGCCCCACAGGTGTCATGGAGTCCATCCTCACAACTGGCACCTGCTGACCTAGTGCTGGCTGCCAATAAGAATTTCTCTGGGGTCTGGGCCATGAGCTTCTGTGTCCTGGGAGAGCTCCCATCCCAACAGCATTAGGAGAGACACAGATGATAAAATTCACTTTTCTACCTCCCCAAAAGCTGCATCTGCCAGGATCTTCTGATTCTGGATATAGGCCTTTTCTCTCAGTCTCCCTTTCTGGACCAGATGGAGATGAAGTCAGCCTCTTGGCTCCTCCAGCTCCTCTCTGGCCACACAGCTCAGACCACAGCTCCCCCACACAAAGTGAAATCGATGACTAGCCACTGGAAGAGAGGTCTGGAGAGGTAGACCCCAGAGACACAGAGAGCATGGTTAAATACTGCCCCAGCCTCCTGTGGGGCACAGCAGCCCCATTCACCATCCTGTGCCTCTTGCAGGGAAGACTCTTCATACTCACTCTATAAATTTTGGCAGAATCATGTGACTTGGTTTTGGCCAAGGAAGCATGAAAGGAAGTGACATGTGTCACTTCTAGGAAGAAGCTTGTAAGAGCCCAAGTGTGGTGACTGTATTCTCTGTTCTGTCTGTTAGTGCTCCAGATAGAAACTGCTTACTCGGCTTGGGTCCCAGGCTGAGGCTAAAAGAGAGCAAAGTCACAGCTCAGCCAAAGGCTACATGGCTTGAGAGAGAAATATATTCTGTGGCTGCACACTGAGATAGAGGGATCATATGTTACCTGATCATAACCTAAACTACCCCAACTTTCTCTGACTCCCTTTTTGTTCTCCTTCTCCAACCCACGGAAGTGGGCCATGCACTTCCTCTTCGGGTTTCCTGAAACAATACCCACCCCCATGTGGACTGTACCCTAACATGTACCACAGCAAATTGGGATGTGGTTGTGTTGGCTATCTACCCACCAGCTGCCAGATTCTACGCTGTTTGATCTGTACCTACACAGTTCCTAGCATATGGGCCTTACTTACTAAATGACTATTGAAATGAACTGAGTGTATTTATTCCTGAAATTCCCATTTTATGTTATCCCTTCTTTAGGTATAACACTGTGCTCTACACTTGTATCAGCGATGCCTTATAAAGCTCCCACAAGAGCAGGGATGATATATGGAACACTGTGGAGTGACTAAGCTACCACACATTCCTGGTGGCATTCTCCCTTACTCATCTCCTCTATAGAAGCTGGAAAAGCAAACAGAAGTGGTCATATAATTTGGTTCTAGACAATAAAACGTAAGTGGAAATGTGTTGGCTATCCTAGGAAACTCTTATTTTTCTGATAAAAGGATTGAGTATAGATAATGTTGCTCATCTCCTTTCTTCCTGATTTGAAAGTGGATGACATGCTTGGAACTGTTACTACTGACATGAGATTGTTACAGGGGAAAATGTATGGACACCAGCCTTGACATTGTTAGGGAGAGACACCTGATGGGCAAAGAAAGTAAACACAGAGCTGTTTTTCCCATTGTTAGATTTTCTGGTCACTGTCAACCACCCACATCCTAATTGGTAAAGGAAATAAGTTGTTTATTTTTGAAACATCAACATTTGCCACCTGCCTTCCCTGTCTAACTCTTACTGACCCTTCAAGTCTCAGCTTAGTCACTATATCCCTCCTGAAGTCGAGTTTATCAAAGCACAAACCATTCATTCTGCTTGGATCTGTGAAACAAGCCCACCTCTAAGTCGATCCTTTGCCACATGAATTTTCTGTAAAGAATTGTTTGTATTATGCCTACAGTTCTTAGTGATATGTTCTGCTCAAATCTTTGATGTCTGCTAGGTGTCCCCAACAAATCTATTCTCTCTGGATTGCACATTACAAGCTTTTCCTCGACAGAACTTGAGGATCTCTTCTGTAAACTGCAAGAGGTTTGGCTGTAAGCTGGGGCCTGGGACACCAGGCCAGCAGCAAGATCTGCATCTATCACATACTGCAAGTGGCTGGTTATATGCAATATCCAGGGATGTCTGTGAAGATGGGCCTTTGTTGTTGTACACTACTGGCAAATTCCTGAATATCTTCCCCAAAATCATCTCTCTCCAGTTCTGCCTCTTGGCATGGGCCTGGCACTAAATGTGCTCTCTCTGTGGCTTCTGCAAAGGCTCTAGATTACACTTCCCTCCACCCCAGCAAATCTTCCCCCAGCTGAGACATCCCAGAAAACCAAACACGTCTCATTGTGTGAAATGGTCTTGGAGGAGGACCTGCACTCAGACCCTACCACCGTAGATATAGAATGAAGAAAGGACTGGCACATCAAGAAGGAGGTAGGACTATAAAGACATCTTCCAGATCTTTGTGCATGGAGGTGATGGTATAACCCAGGGCTAATGGACAATCTGTGGATTCAGATAACCAGGGCTTAAATGTTGACTCCACCACTTAACAGCAATGACCTTGGAGAAGTTAACCTTATTCTGCCTCAGCTGCTTATCTAAAAAGTGAGGATTATAATAGTATCTACCTCATAGGTTGCTGTAAGAGGATCAGTTAAACCAACACATGCAAAATGCTTTGCACATTGTCTGGCGTGTAGTAATTGCTCAATAAATTCTAGCTGATATCATTAAACTGTAAAGGTAGAGGTGAATTGGTTGGTCTCTAGCATCAAAGCTGGCGGCTGCTGTGATCCTTTGGAACACAAAAAGTGCATTAAGACAATCAAGAAAAGCAATCAAGGAAGAGGAAAACATAATGTCAATAAAAATTAGATCAGAAGACAATTCTGAAGGCCAGATTGTTAACTCATAAGAAATGTTTCTGGCAGGGGATCAAGTAACCTAATTTGGAAAAATAATTAGACAGCAGACTGGAAATAAAAATGACTGAGAGGAAAAGGAGGAGAGCTGAATGTCGTAGTTAAGAGCACTTCCTCATCACAGGATGTGCTTTCCCTAGGATGAGCTCAGTTTGGGATTAAGAATTTGGTTCTCTCCACAGAGATGCTGAACAGCTGTAATGCATTTTCAATTCCTGTCAAAGCAGTTAGATGTAGGAAGCTGGGGCAGGAGTACAAGGATGTGACTCTGATAGAGGCCATATTCACCATGGGGCCACGAAAATGAGGTAGATAAAAAGGCATCCATGTTTTCCAGACTGAAATGCAAATTAGGAAATCTTCAATGTGGTAAGATGAATGGCTCTAAATACACATTTTCTCTGTTGCAACTTGAAAATGAGTAAGGAATGTCATGGTTGTGTTGGCTAGATTTGTGGGTCTGATCCCACAGCTGGGAGACTTCTACCCCCAGCTAACTTGCTAAGTGACCTTGAGTAAAAAGCCTTCCTGTCTCTGGGCTTTCAGTTACCCCAACTGTAAACGGAGTGAGTTGGATCATTCCGAATCTTCTCCCAGCTTTATATGGACATGATATGTGGCCATAAAGAAACCAATAAATAACTGACTCCTGTTGCAGTTTTAAGGATCCCAATAAAAAATATACCACTTTCCAAAATCAGCACCCCCTGCATAATTGAAATTAGAGTCATATTTAAACAAGAGAATCCAAGTGTCAGCTTATTAAGTAAATGTTTGGTTGGAGAACATGGTGTAGGTATGTGGAGTCGGCTTCCTAACACTGCATCTGAAATTAGCATATGGGAATCCTCAGTCATCAGCAAGTCTGCTTAACTACATGTCCTCCCCTTAACCCCACTGGACAGACTCATTTTTTGTTGTTGTTGTTGTAATTGTTGTTGTTGTTGTTTAAGATTTTATTTATTTATTTGACAGAGAGAAACACAGCCAGAGAGGGAACACAAGCAGGGGGAGTGAAGAGAGGGAGAGGCAGGCTTCCCGCCCAGCAGGGAGCCTGATGCAGGGCTCAATCCCAGGACCCTGGGATCATGACCTCAGCTGAAGGCCGATGGCCAATGACTGAGAAACCCAGGCACCCCCAGACTCATTTTTTTTTAACCAAGTGGCAGAAAGAAGACCAGAATATAGCTCCTCTGCAGGCAGGCAGAGCCAAAGAGAGAAAGTAGAAATCAGCTATCTGAGGTCCTCAGACTTGAGTGGGCATCACAGTCATTCAGTGGGCAGTGAGCTGGTTAACAGACAGATGGATGGGCCCACCCCCAGAGTTTCTGGTTCAGAAGTGGGGGGGTGGAGCTGAGAATTTGTATTTCTAGTATGTTTTCTAATGATATTGATGCTGCTGGTCCTGGGATCATATGAACCAAACCATAGCTAATTATATTCAGCAACCTCTCCCAAATTCATCGGTAGGATCAGCCAGCCTCCCCCTGACTGGGAGGCATATGGGAGGAGATTCCTTAGGAGCTCTATTAAATATTTTTCCACATGCAGTGAGGGATAAGTGCCCCCCCAGTACTAACAACTGAGTTTTTAATGAGACCTATTCATGTAGTGCTTACTGATTTCCTGAACAAAATAAAGAAAAAAAATGATGTTATTATAATTGTGCTTTATAATATTAACTGTAAGAGTTGACAATTCATTGGAAGAGTGGTATAATTCCTAAGAATAATTATTTACTCCTCCGATTAAAATTAAAGATAAATAATTTTCAGTGTGTTACCTGACAATGGAACAGCATAGTAAACAGACAAGGAGGAGAATTTGTATAATTCTTGTCTTTGAAATTATGGCAGTGCTAAATTAGATATTCCCCTGGATCTTACGCTTGTGTTACTGATTTAAAAGATTGCAAACTTAGGGGTGCCTGGATGGCTCAGTCGGTTAAGTATCTGCCTTCAGCTCAGGTCATGATTCCAGAGTCCTGAGATTGAGCTCCAAATCAGGCTTCCCCCTCAGCAGGGAGTCTGCTTCTCCCTCTGCCCCTCCCCCTGATTGGGTTTGCTTGCTCTCTCTCAAGTAAATAAATAGTAAAAAAGTAAAAAAGCAAAAGAAAAGATTGCAAACTTTCTTAAAGAAACATCAAGGTCTTATTATAATCTGGTATGCTGTGTGCAGGCAAAAATCACTGTACTAAAAACTACAAGACCAGTATTTATAGTACCACCTTGGCTACTTTCTTAGTTGGGTGACCTTGATTATATCACATCTGCCTTCTGACCCTCTTTTTCATCTGTAAAAATCAGAAATATCTGTAGACAACTGAAAAATCTGTATACTGTTAACTTTGTTCAGCCTTGAGTGCTTTCTATTTTTGTATGACTTCAAATATGTAACTTCATTTGGTGCTTGTTGTTTGAGAGCCCTTAAAATCAAGCAACTCATTTCTTTCAGTAAAGCAGGAAAAAATTATAGCTACTTGGAGAGGTTGCATGCTAGGAAAATGCAAGCTGTCAGGTCGGCCTTCTTTTCAGTGCAAACTGATTTGATTAAAAGAGAAGATAAGAGTTCTTTCACCCCCAGGTCTAGAGAAGAGCTCTTGATGCTAAGTAGGCAGCTGGAAGGAGTTTAAACATTCCCCCAGCTTTGGAATTTCTCTCAAGGTTGAAAAAGCTAAATTAAATCAAAATGTGTCATCATCAAACATTCAAGAAGAATAATTTCCATCATGCAATTACTAGGAGAGCATGGTTTCTCTGCCTTCTTAAGGAAATATCTACAAGGAGGATTTAGAAACAGATAAAGAACCAGTAGATAGGTCTACTTTTATCTAATGAGGCTGACATTGGGCTTCTCTTGTTTAAATATGACTAATTTCAATTATGCACTTTGTTGCTATTTATTGGGCCTTCTAAAACCACAATAAATCAGTTGTTTCTTTTGTTTTATTTATTTATTTGTTTATTTGTTTGTTTATTTATTTATTTATTTATTTATTTATTCATTTTATGGCCACGTATCACCTCTATCTAAAGCTGGAAAGAAATTTGGAGTGGCTTTTTAAAAAAAATTTATTTATTTGACAGAGAGAGATACAGCTGGAGAGGGAACACAAGCAGAGGGAGTGGGAAAGGGAGAAGCAGGCTCCCCGCTGAGCAGGGAGCCCAATGTGGGGTTCCATCCCAGGACTCTGGGATCATGACCTGAGCCAAAGGCAGATGCTTCACGACTGAGCCACCCAGATGCCCTGGCTTTTTTTTTTTTTTAATACTTTATTTTTTTTTTTGGTGTTCCAAGATTCATTGTTTATGCCCCTTACCCAGTGCTCCATGCAATACGTGCCCTCAATACCCACCACCAGGCTTGCCCACCCCACCACCCCCCTCCCTTCCAAAACCCTCAATTTATTTCTGAGTCCAAAGTTTCTCATGTTTCATCTCCCTCCCTGACTTACCCTAATTCACATTTCCTTTCCTTCTCCTACTGCCCTCCATGTTATGCCTTATGCTCCACAAGTAAGTGAACTCATGGGATATTTGACTTTCTCTGCTTGGCTTATTTCACTCAGCATAATCTCTTCCAATCTGGTCCATGTTGCTACAAAAGTTGGGTATTCATCCTTTCTGATGGCAGAGTAATATTCCATTGTATATATAGACCATATCTTCTTTAGCCATTCGCCTGTTGAAGGGCACCTTGGCTCTTTCCACAGTTTGGCAATTGTGGCCATTGCTGCTATGAACATTGGGGTACATATGGCCCTTCTTTTCACTACATCTGTACCTTTGGGGTAAATACCCAGTAATGCAATTGCAGGATCATAGGATAGCACAATTTTTTTTTTAAGATTTTATTTATTTATTTCACAGAGAGAGAGATCACAAGTAGGCAGAGAGGCAGGCAGAGAGAGGAGGAAGCAGGCTCCCTGCTGAGCAGAGAGCCCAATGCGGGCCTCAATCCCAGGACCCTGAGATCATAACCTGAGCTGAAAGCAGAGGCTTTAACCCACTGATCCACCCAGGCACCCAGGATAGCTCTATTTTTTATTTTTTAAGTAATCTCCACACTGTTTTCCAAAGCGGCTGCACCAACTTGCATTCCCACCAACAGTGTAAGAGGGTTCCCCTTTCTCCACAGCCTCTCCAACATTTGTTGTTTCCTGTCCTGCTAATTTTGGCCATTCTGACTGGTATAAGGCAGTATCTCAATGTGGTTTTGATTTGAATTTCCCTCATTGCTAATGATGATGAACATTTTTTTATGTGTCTGTTAACCATTTGTATGTCTTCCATGGAGAAGTGTCTGTTCATGTCTCCTGCCCATTTTTTGATGTGTTCATCTTCTTTTTGGGTGTTGAGTTTGAGTAGTTCTTTATAGATCTTGGATATCAGCCCTTTGTAATGTCATTTTCAAATATCTTCTCCCATTCTATGGGTTGCCTCTTTGTTTTGTTGACTGTTTCCTTTGTTGTACAGAAGCTTTTTATTTTGATGAAGTCCCAAAAGTTCATTTTCAATTTTGTTTACTTTGCCTTTGGAGATGTGCCTTGAAAGAAGTTTGCTGTGGCCAGTGTCAAAGAGGTTAGTGCTTATGTTCTCCTTTAGGATTTTGATAGATTCGTGCTTCATGTTGAGCTCAGAGATTTTGAGTGGCTTAATTCACTCACGTTACACTTGGGAGTATCTGAAGCCCAGGGAGGGGAGGGCATTTGTTCAAGATCACTTACCAAGTTAGCTGGAGGGAGAAGGTTCCAGTCCTGAAATAAAAATAAGGAGGTACATCACTTTGAAGTCCCTTTATCAGATGAGAGTGTGGTTTGGCTAAAGCTTAGCATTCCAGGCCCACAGATAGGAGCTGGCAATTAAGTCTAGGCAGAGCATAGAGGTATGGAAGCTATTTGAACCAAACCCCAGGCATGGATGACAGCATGATGGCAAATGAGGATGGAGCTAGAGAGAGAAGAGTGCCAAAGACACACTCCATGGAAAACTGAAAACTTGAGAGAGAAAGAATGGTCATCATTCTTTAAGCAGAAGAGTGGTGCAAACAGATGTCAAAAGAAGAACCAATTAATATGATCTATTCAATGAAGAGATCTAGTAAAATAAGTAGTAATACAAGGACTGGATTAACCTCAATGGGAGCACACTCAGGGAAGAGGGGTGGAGGGAGGAGGGCGATTAAAGTGAATCGACAAGTGACTATGGGATGAGAAGAGACATGAGAGAGATAGACTCTACAGGGATAAGTTTAACAAAGCCTTTTGCACAATATGTGACCAGAAACAGGGGAAGAAAGAAAAGAAGGATTGAAGAAAAAATAAAGAGGAATATGTATCCCAAGATGAGAAGAAAATGCCATGCAGGCATAGCAGAGGGACCAAAGAGGCTAAGGTTTCTATGTGACACTTTTAGGTTAATTGATAGTTATGCATTATTCAAAGACATGTATCCATGAGTTAAATTACAAGCCTGAAGAGAACAAAGAGAACATCTCTTCTCCCTCTGGACAGATTCTTTGCATCTTTGGCACATTTTCTATTCAGTCTAAATATTTATGGCTTTACTTGGAGTTGCACCATATCCTTTAAGGGATGTTAGCAACATGACAAGGAGCTAGAGAGAGATGGTAAATGTAGGATGCATGGTGGGGTGGGTGGGAATATTGGGGCCAAGGGTTCTGAGCTCTACATTTTCCAGACACGTTTTGATGGAATCTGACCTATGGCGGGAACATATTAGTCATAGTTGCAGGATGGGCATCAGAAGGACTCATTTCCTATTAACTTTACCTTTCTCCGTATTGATGTCATGGCATTGTCAGTGTTGCCTACCAAGAAGGAAAAGATTGGAAAGCCTTTTTCCATTTGACCACCATCCACTTACCTGTGACCTACACAGTCTGTGATCTGGTCCTTGCCTATATCTCTGTCCCCATCTCCTCTGACAGAAACCCTCACCAACTCCACTCTACCCATACTGACTTTCCCTATTACTCAGATACACCAAACTGGTTCTGACTCTTCCCTCTACTTGGGAAGAAGTTGTCAAAGATAACTGAGGTTCTTCTCCATTAGTTCTCTGATCAAAAGACATCTCATGAAGAGGTTTTCCCTGGCCACTCTTTTTAAAACAAATCCCCCAGCCCCATATCATTCTCTACACCTTTGCCTTGTTATATTTGTATTCATTACTGCTACTTTGAATATTTTGTTTATTTGTATGTCTCACCTCTCCCATTACACAGAAAAATATTTTTATTTTCTTTGTGCTGTATCCCCTAATATCTGGATGAGGACCTAACACAGAAGAGGTGCCCCAAAATATTTGGCAAATGGGTGAAATCATTAATCAGTTTAATTCATTAATCCTCCAAATAGACCCCTCTGTTCGCCCAGGCTGGGAAAGGTGCCCCTCATCTCTGCTTCTATGACCCCAAGATGATGATATAATATATTAAAACGAAATGTTCTCATATCTGGCTCTCCCACTTGTTAGCAAGTTCCTGAAGCTTGGAGCTGATTTTTCTTTGCCTCCCCAGTGTGTCCAATAGTGTTGCTATTCACTGGAATAACGGGGAAAGATTTTATACGTTAAGTGCTGATAACCACTCAGAAAAAGAAACATGAGACAGAAGGTAGACTCTTGGGATTTAGCAAGGACTTGCCTAGAAGGAGAGATTGTGCTGTCATGAATTACATTTGTAAAAAATCAGCCAGCAAAATATATTAAGTACTCATTCAGACTGATGTGCCTGATCAGAAGAGAGCATTTTTAACTGAGAGTCAGCCAGCCTCTATTCCAGCTGTGGCCTTTATGTGAGGATGAGTGTGAATGATACCCTTTCCCCTCTGGGCCCATTCTTATCTCTATTGTGAGAAGATCAGACCATGAGATGTCTAATAGTGCTTCTAATCTTGATTTTCCAGAATTCTACAAACCTGGGACAGCAAATATTGCAACAAATAAGAAAAATATGTAGAATGCATAACCCCGCCCTCACAAACGACAACCGCACACAGTCTAGAATCAAGTACACTTGAGTTTGAACTCTGACTCTGAAACTTACAAACTTGATGAATTTAGGAAATTTTAAAAAGAAGTCTAAACCTCTATAACATTAAAATAGTAATTCCTAGTTTATACTCAGTAGACTGTTTCTTTCTTTGCATTTCTTCATAGATCCCACAACTAGTCTTTTAAGTGGAGCTGATTTAAGAATCAGACTATATATATATATATATATATATATATATATATATATATATATATGCACCATCCTAGCAGGTTGGGTATCCCATGTGCTTCTATAGCTTTAGCTCACCCCAGCACTGGAGTAGACAACCTCTGTCACAAGTCTTTGAGGTCCCCTTTGGGACCTCTGAGAAGACTCCATTTGTATACCCGGGAAGTTTCTTGAGCCATTTCTTTTGCTAGAATTCCATGATAAACATTCTTACAGATGATTTACCGTCTGTCACAACATTGCAGTTCCCTTTCCAGAAGGAATTCCTACAGAATGAGGTCAATCACTTACTAACCATGACTTCCATTTTTTTTTTTTTCTCCTTTTGGTCTTGCTGTTAAGATGCTGAGCAACTCCTCTGACTACATCAGTGTGTCTCTTCCAACAGCTGTGGGAGCAAAATGTTCTAGCAGTGTAAGAGCCCAGAGGAACCAAAGAGATGAAGCACAGACTCTGGGTTCACTGGGGGAAATGCCAAGTTAGTAGACCCAATAATTGTGAAGTAGAGTTAATGAGAAGTTCTTGTATATGCTTCTAGAGGATTTGGAAATGGGTAACATTTGGGTTGGGTATTTGTCCTTTCATAGGCATACTTCATTCATCAGTGGCCCAAAATGCCAGGGAGGATGTTTCTTCTTACTACACTTCAAACATGTTGGAGACCCTTTAAAGAATTGAGCTAAGCACACTGTAGAGTGCATGGAACTTCTTGCTTGGCAGACTGTCAGCAACTCCCTCTTCCCAGGCATGTGGGAGCACAGGCCAGGAGACTTAGATAAACAGCTTCCACTACTGTCTTTAAGAGGAGCATGAATGTCTCAGAGAACATCAGAATGTGTTCACCTTCATGCACTCATGTTGCTGAATTATGAATAAATTTAATAAAATACTTTCTCTTTCATTTCACATAGTTAGTGCTTATGCATAATAGGTGTAGAGGTAAAGGCTGAATAGATTGAAATAAAGACTTTGGGCCAATCTAATTTAGGAAATTTCTATTTCTATCTCTAGTGGATAATTTCCCTATGACTTTCAGAAACAGCAACAGAGGAACTTAATTTCATTCAACCAATCTTCCATTCAGTCATTCTTCAAGACTTTTACAGAGCTCCTGAGAGAAACATAGGCTCTGAAGCTGTGTTAAGCTGCATTTCAGCCCCAGCCTCTTAAGCAAGTTCTCTCTGAACCTCAGTTTTCTACATCACAAGATGAAAATAACAACAGAACCTATTTCCTTGTCCAGAAGAGTGAGTGAGTCAATCACATAAAGTAGTGCTCGACATTGACTAGGACCTCTGCAGGGATTAGCTATGGTTTCTGGAAGTAGAAGTAGTAGTATAAGAATAGTAGTGAAAACACAAAGACAGCAGAGAACACGATGTATTGAGGGCTTTAGTTTTCTCATACAGTTGGAGGAAAGTGGATCTGTGTGGGTTTGAGTGGGGAGATGGCAAGGGAAGATTCAGAGATGAAATTCAAATGTCCCTCTGCTCCACCCCTGGAAAGAATCCTGGAGGGAGAGGAAGAGGACTGGCATTCAAGCCCAAACTCTGACAGTCACTTTTTAGGGGATCACATGTGGGTCGCCTCATTTTCCTTAACCTTAGTTTTCTCACCTCTGTAATGTGGGCTGTGCACTAGATGGGGAATGAGATGAGGAGAACAGTGATTTCAGGAGAGAAGAACTGTTGAAGAGGGACTCACAAGGTAGGGGTGGGCAGCAGAGAATGCTTTGTAGGTCACAGTTCTCAGTCGGCCAGTAATCAGAGACCATGAGCTCCCAAACAAGGGGCTCTATCTGATTTGCTATTATGTTCTTCATAATCAGCACAATGTCTAACAGGAAAAAAAACACTTAATGAGAATTTGTCAAATAGATTGCTTGAATGAACAAGCAATGAATAAAGAAGTCTTTGGAGGAATCTCCTCCCTTTTTTAAAGGTTTCCATTATTTCAGATGACCATTTCATCTCCCAATACTGCAAGTACCTCTTTGGGGCTGACTTTGTCCAAAAGATAATCTCTAAGGCCTTTTTCTAAGGAGTTTCCAAAGATTCTCAGTTTCAGGGAGCCAGACTGGGGACATGTGTTTGGCATTTTATAGATGGGAGGGGGGAAAGGCAAATTCTGGAGAAGCATCAAGCTGAGCCCAAGTGATAAGAGAAATGGCTAGAGAAGGAACATCATTCAAAGAAACTTTTTGAAAATATAAGTACATTAATCATCCCAGTGCCATGCTGTCCTGATTAGAAACCCAAAATAGAAAAAAATATTTTCTTCTGTGCTAATATTTCATTATAACTGCCAGCCCAAAACCCTTGGGAGCCTGAAGTTTGTGGATCTTTGAGTCGGGAGCTGGAAGGACTGATCTCAAAGCATTACCTTACAGCCAGCTCTCAGAAGAAATCACAAGCACTGAGTGTGGGCTTCCAGAACCCTGGTGGAGACCTCTCAATCCAGCACAACATTTCAAGGAGGAGACAGGGTTCCCTCAGGGGGGCTGGCCAACAAAAGAAACAGTTAAAGGATAAAGTCATGTCGGGCATGATGCCAAACCCCAAGTAGTCCTGGGGGTCACTGGCTGAGGACCAGACTGTCAGGGGCCTGCCAACTGATCATTTACATAGCACCCTTTGTGCCTATAACTGTACTTAGTCAACTGAGACCACAGTCTCCACCCAACACTTGAGAGCATGATGAGGAGAGAGAGAAGAGGCTCTGGAGATAGCTGTAGATTCAAATGTTGATCCTACCATTAAGTATCACTTACCCAACCTAAATCTCCAAAATCTGTCCAGAGAGAGAAAGAGGAAGGGGAGGGGAGGGAGGGAGGATGGAAGGAAGGGAGAGAGAGAAAAAAAAAGAAGAAAGGAAGGAAGAAAATGCTGTTATAAGTATTAAAGGGAATAACATATTTAAAGCATGATTCTTTGCACATGACATGACTTTTTAAAATATTAGTGCCCTTCCTTACAGGGACTCACTGTTAACATAAGGATCCCCTTGTTACTCAGTTCAGAGGTCAAAATTTGTGCAAATTCACATAAATTAGCCCTATTGTTGTCCCCAAATGAATATAGATTTCATAAACACTTAAAATGTTGGGAATTGGTCACCTTGGTGAGGACAATGAGGAGTATCTTCTGTTGAATGCATCATGTTCACTTGCAGATATCTTTGATGACCATGTCCCTCATTGCTTACAAAAGCCTTTAATATTTTTGACTTTAAACTTTCAAAAATCCTAGTGCCCTAGAAGATAAGATTCTAGTCAGTCAGGCCTAAGTGGAAATCTCAGTTCTACCAATTACCAGTTGTGTGGTTCTAGAAGTGTTATTTAATCTCTGAGACCCAAATTCCTTAGTCATAAATTAAAATATCTATACCTTATGAAGTTTAAATATTAAATGGCATCACATACTTGAAATTATCCAACACAGGAGGTACTCATTAGCTTTATTCATTCATTCACTCATCCACTCAATGAATATGTATCAAACACTTCAATGTCCAGGAGGTATTCTGGGGACAGATGATACAGTCATGAACTGAACAATGGCCTGCCTTCCTGAAGCCTTCACTCTAGTAGGGAAGGAGGCAAGAAAGATAAACAAATAGATTTCTCTCAGTTGGAACAAGTGTTATGGCAATAAAAGCAGCAGAGTAATAGGATGAACAGTGATAAGATGGTGGTGCTTGAAATAAACACTAGATTCTTTCCCCTTTTCCTCACATGGGTCTTCTCTTTTTGAATCCCAGAGTCTCCCACCCTCTGAGAACAGGGAGGAAGGATAAATAAGAGGTTATAGTCTGTTGAATGGAGTCATCTGACATCCTTTAAATAAGGTTGTAGACACCAATAGAAGAGTCTGTGGTCAACAGGATGGACAGTTTGGGGGTCACTTTGGAGACCCTTGGAGACTCATTGCTATGCTGTCTCCCGGCTTGTCATGGTTGACACGACAGAGGTAATTCTTAGGGAATGACACTTTCTCCCAAAGGAGGCAGTCCTCAATAATGCCATCTTTGTTGCAGCAGAACATCAGTGACCTTGTTTTGAGCTGGGTCCAAGCTGAAGGAAGAGAAGGGAACGGCCAGCTGTGAAAAGATCAATTTGTTTCCAATCCATTCTTTCTTACCATCAGAGCGGCTAGCTCCCTACATTGGCTGGATCTGTCAGGGATAGATGCCAAGTAGGGCGCAGACAGATGAAACACCCCCTGTTCCCACTGAAGCAGGAGCATTCAGCCTTCTGAGCAGAGTCTGTGGCATTAGCCATCACCAAGCTGCCTTGCTTTGGGGAGACCCAGGCTGGGGCAGCCAGGAGAGAGGCATTAGTTCTCATTAAAAACTCCAGCTGTTCAATTCCTCTTATTCACATTTGAAAATACCTAGGGTTGGCTGGATGTGAGTCAGACTTCCCATATAGCATAATTTGGAGTGTAAATATATGTAACCTCTTCATAGGTCCATGTGACACTATTGATGGGAATTGAAAGCTTTGTTGCAGCCAATTCACTTCTAGGAATTTATCCTTCAAATAAATTCTCAGAAGTGCACCAAGATGAAGTCACAGGGATGTGTACAGCAGCATTATTTGCACTAGCAAAAGTCTGGAATCAACTGAGTGTTATGTTATAGCTTAAAAAAAAAAATGAGGCACATGTAGATTTATGTAGAAAGGAGACCAAAAGAAAAAAGAAGTAAGGCAATATGGTTGGTAAAATCCATTTGTTATATATGAAGTTAATCCTTCCATCAGTGCGTATGTCCCCTTGTATCTCTGCATAGACTTCTGTCTAATCCAACTCCAGTCCTAGGATCTGATAATACTCAGGTGGCAAAAGGGCTCATGTAGTGTGCTATGAGTGTGCAGGATGTTGGTGATAAGTGGGAAACATCAGTAGATATAACAGCATAGTAAGAGACCTTGTAGGCGTCTGCTAACTCCTTTCTGTGCATCTGTTTTCCTGGGCCAGGTTGACATAGAATCCATAACCAGGTGAGTAGAGAGTTGCTTATATGGCTTTGGCTTTTCCTGAGCTCCTTCTGGATGAGCAACTAAGACCACCCAGTATTTTTCAGCACACTTGTAGACCCATTTCCTTTTCTCAGCAAAAAGCACAGAGAACAAATGTGAAGGAACCTAAAAGCTATCCTTAAAAGGAAGAAAAGCCCATATTTGCACCAAAACAATTTTCTCCCTTGCAGCTTTAAAGTATCCAAACACTTGCCAGTTGCAAATATGACCAAACTCACAATGAACACCACATTTTGAAGAACAAATAAACCTTCCCACCCTGCCACTAATCAGCTGTGGATGGAGTTTCCTGCTCTCACTGGGCTTCAGTTCTCACTGTGGTCCCGGTGACATGCCAGGCCACTTCTCACCCTGCTTCCACTGGCAGACATGACTAATAGATCACAGCATTCTCTTCTTAGATCCCAGAGAATGCCTCCCAATTCTTCCTGATATAGAACTCCAATCACAAACAATTAATCCCAGCTGATATTAAAGATAACATTTCATTGCCTTCTCCAGACTAGATGATCTCTAAACTTTATCCCAGATTTAACGTTCTGTTTCCATAATTCAAGGATTCATATGACTCCAAGGGGGCTCATGAAGTCAAGCCGTATTGCAAAAACACAAGTTAGTTTTTGGTCCATGTAAAGTCAGTATAAACTTGACTTCTGGCTGCTTTGCATTGTTATTACCTGTACAACCTTGCTGCCTCTCTGGGGATACTTAGCATTATCGAAAGGATATCTCATATCACATGTTTCAAACTCCAGTGCATTGTACGCACAGAGGGACTCAAGGATTTTCCAAGGTTCCCAGTTAGCAGATAGTTTTAAGGGAATTTTTAGATCTCAACTTTCATTTCCACTCTCTCTCAGGAATCTGAGGATAAGGATAATCTACTTTTCATAAGTGCCTTTCACCCACTTTACAAAAGAAAGCCACACCTCTCACTCATCTTGACTTGCCCGAGGGTATAAATTGGCCTGGGAGAACAAAGGTACATTTCAAAGTTCTGTTGTAACCATTGAGCAAGTGAATGACTGATGATCTAGTAGAAAATCATTTTGCAAGTCAGATGACTTCCAGTGCTTTGGTTACAACAAAACTAAACTGGAACTTAATTAAAATGTCAGTTAAAGTCCATTAAAAAATCTTTTAAATCATTATTCCGATGTGATTTTTGGCATACAACCCGGTAAAAGATTATAATGCTGCTATAACAAAAGTCCTTTTTTTTCTCATCTGTTTATTTCTGTGAATGGGTTTCTCAGTGCTTACAACCAAAAAAATGAAAACTAGGAATGGAATTTATATAATACCATCTCATGCTAGCACTAATGTATATTCCTTAACAGATACATGATCTAATTGAAGAAAATCCTTCTCATTCAAAAAGCATTTCCGAGGTCATCTGGGTGGCTCAGTCAGTTAAGTGCCCGACTCAATTTCGGCTCAGGTCATGATTTCGGGTTCATGGGATCAAGCCCTGCACTGGGATCCACACAGATGTGGAGCCTGCTTGGGATTCTTTCTCTCCCTCTGACCCTCTCCTGCCTCTAAAAAAAGAAAGAAAGAAAGAAAGAGAGAGAGAGAGAGAGAGAGAGAGAGAGAGAGAGAGAGAGAGAGGAGAGAGAAAGAAAGAAAGAGAGAGGGAGGGAGGGAGGGAGGGAGGGAGGGAGGGAGGGAAGGAGGAAGAATTTCCCATAAAAGTTTGTTTCATGTCATAAGTACTTGTCCCCTTGTATTAAGTATATAGTGGTTTTATCAATTGAGTACTTCATAACAAATAATTGATATGATATTCAATCTAGAAGGAACTGTCTTGTGCTAGAACCTTATACTTAGAGAATATTAAAAAATTAATATCAATTTATATTCATCTTTTGTTCTAGAGGAATAGGATAACATGATCAAAGAAAGACTTTCAAGTATAAACTCCTGTGGAAGAAATGGGACAGAAAAACACATTTAAGGAGGAAAACAAACTATGTAAGTTTCCAACTGTTAGGAAAGATTCATGTATTTCATGTACCAAATCCATATGGAATTTAGATTTTGTGAAATCTATTTGAAAGAGCTTTATTTTTAAATGATATATATTTTAATATACTTGAAGTTATATCCTTTGCAACTACTTAAACATACGATAAAAGAATTTGTCAACTTTAAAGGTAAATTGTTTTCCAAGATTATTTTAGAGGTACAAAGCAAACTCTTGAAGACCATTATATTTAACACCTAAAGTTTTACTGTATTTGCTACTACTGTATTTTGCCATCTCTGCAATAATTATAACAGGGCAGATCAAATGGTAGGTGTTTAGGGGCGCCTGGGTGGCTCAGTTGGTTGGGCAACTGCCTTCGGCTCAGGTCATGATCCCAGAGACCCGGGATCGAGCCCCACATCGGGCTCCCTGCTCGGCGGGAGGCCTGCTTCTCCCTCTCTCACTCCCCCTGCTTGCGTTCCCTCTCTCGCTGTGTTTCTCTCTGTCAAATAAATAAAAAATATTTAAAAAAAAAATGGTAGGTGTTTAAAGGGACCCTATTTGCTGATAAACTAATCTATGTAAATGTGGGGAGGATGACACATTTTCTAAGTATAAATGTTTTTTGTCGAGTTGGGTTGAGATTGGACTAGATCTGGTCCTCTTTGTCAATCCCAGTCCAGTGTTCCTACACCTGAACCCACGTTACCCTTTGTAGCTGGGCACCATAGCTTGCATTAGAAAATAGAAAGATTTTAAACCCTGGGGTTTTGCTGAGAGAATAAAAAAAAATCTCTTTAATTACAAAATATAATGCTGGTGCCTTGGAATCAGTGCCTCATCTAGAGACCACAAGCAAAGCAATAAATAATTTTTAAATATTTTATTAATTAATTAATTAATTTATTTATTTTTCAGAGAGACAGAGAGAAAGTGAGCACAAGCAGGGGGAGAAACAGGCTACCCGTTGATCAAGGAGCCCAATGCAGGGCTTGATCCCTGGGATCATGATGTGAGCCAAAGGCAGATGCCTAACCGACTGAACCACCCAGGTATTCCAGCAAAAAATATTTTTAAGTCATTTTTAATAGACCCTTTCCTTCTTTGGTCAATCCCAGTTGTTTTCCTTTCTGGGCAGATTGCTAAACTGGGGTAAAGGCAAGTTAAGGAGGTGGTGGGAGGAAAAAATGCATATCATTTTTTTACTGTTGCTTGAAGTGGGGTTTATTAATCCATTGACTTCTTTAGTAAGCCTTACCTAAACACCTGGTCTGTGCCAACTTCTGGAACTTCCAGGCCAAGAGAATGCAGGTTCTGCCTTGAAGAGCTCAGAGTTTACTAATAAGGTAATGGTAATGGTAAACTCATGGACAGATAATTAAGATACTCTGTTCTAAGCATTTTTACTAGAGGAACCACCAAGGTGCTACAGATCAGAGAAGGGTGGAGAGACCAATCCTATAAGAGCTGGTGCTGTTTGGGCAGGTTTTAAATCAGCATGAAGACAGAGCAGGTCCAGCAGGAGGCCCAGCACATAATCTGACACAGCAAGAGATACCACCATCATATCTGAAGAATGGAAAACATACTGTGGCTAATGTAGTGGGTAGAATCAGCAGGTGGAGGGGGGGGGAATGTGAGATACAGCTCAAGAAGGAAGTTGGGGATAGGTCATAACGAGCCTGGAAAGCCTTGCTGAGGCTTGATCCTTTGAGCAATGGGAGGAAGCATGACTAGGTCAGGATTCTAGGATGATGATACTGGTGTTCATGGGTTCAAAGATGTTAAAAAAAAAAACAAAAAAACTAGCCCAACACTGGATTCAAAGAGATTCTCTAAAAACCCTTAGCTGACCTCTCAACATTTTCTCCATCAAAAAAAGAAGGGCTCTGAATCCATGGCCTTTAGTGCATCCAGTCAATGTTGTATACTAAGAGGAGGAGGGAGAGAACCAAGAGGAAGATAGCACCTCATTTGTTTTATCAGTATTTATCAGGTGCCTCCTCCCTTATGTGTGCTTCTAAACACTTTTTCTTCTCTACGATAAATTTGTCAAGTGAAACTGTGATCTCCACCTCCCTAATAACTACCCTGAGTTACAGATGGGCTGAGTAACTTGGCCAAGGTGACCCTACAGTAAGAATTCGACTACTTGCAAACCCCAGCAGCCTGGTTTGCTGAACTATTTCACTGTTGTGGACCGTGACAATAAAAACACAGCAAACCAGTGAGGAGAGCCCTTTGAGGGACGAATTTGGCCTACCCTTGGCTCCCCTGCAAGTGAGGGGGTTCTACGTATGAGCTCACAGGCCAAGTCTGGAGATGAATGGAACACGGGCACTACATCCTGCTGAGGCCAGGGTCGCAGAGGAGTCTTCTCACAGCTATGGCTTCTGTTCCTGAGTTGGAACTGCCAGGTCCAAATGATGGTCATCCGCATTCTTCTCCTGACCCCCTTCCGTAAATAGCACCACTCTCCACTGGGCCTCCACCTCCAGGATACTGCTTCTCTCTATTTTATTCCACACCTCTGATTGATCACCAAACCTTGGCAAGCCTGTCGTAATATCACTAAAACCATCCACTTCTACCATTCCTGCAGCTCCAGCCCTGGCCCAAACCACCATCATCTCTTACTAAAATGATTCTGATGGCCTCTCAGTGGTCTGTCTCCCAGACTCCAGTTTGCCTTCTTCTGAACTCAACTTCATCCTGCAGCAAGGATGATATTTCTGCGGCATGAATCTGTCCTTTTCCCTGCCTTTTGGACACCCTGAAATGGCCTCCCATCACCTAGCTGTAGGAGAGATTGAAATCCTTCACATGGCTTTAAAGGCCTGCATGAGAACCTACCAACCTTGCTTTTCTCAACAGCCCAATTCCAGTGATCCCTCTGCCCCCTGACAGCATTTATAGAATGCAGGATGCTGTTTCTCATCTCCACATGCTGAAAAGGCAGATCCCTCTGCCCTTTTCCAACTCCTTTCCTTCTTTCCTGCCCCCTCCTCTGTAACCCAAAATCACATGCAAGATGCTGTTACCATGTAACACTCTCTAGTAGGTTCCCTGCCTGCACACACTGCCACCCATGTAGATCTTCTACTCCTCTACCATGGCACTCATCACACTGAATCACAACTGTTGCTGTACTTGTCTGTCTCCTTCCTGGGCTATAAGCCTCATCAGGGCAGCCCCGTGGTTCATCTAAATTCCTCACTGCCCAGAACAATGCTAAATATAGAACAAGTGATGAGAATATATGTATTAAATAAATATCCTCATTGTTATCATCATCTCATAATGGACACTGTATGTTCTCATAATAGATTCTGTGTTTGCAAACAGGGTGATTGCAAAAGTTAAATGAGTTCGAACTTTGTCATTAACTCATTAGGGCCATCCCCTGCCTCCCTCTCCTGGGGATGGTAAAGATGGCTTTATCAGCTCCCTGAGACCATGTTCCCTTAGCAGGGGAACCAACTCATCCAGCTAATTGGAAACAGGTTAACAAATGCTTCCTCCACAATTTTAAAAGTCTGAGCAGACCTTCTGACCATGGATGAGAACATAATGGGTTTTTCACACCTACTTTTCCAAAAACAGAAAGGAATCCACTCCAGGATTTGCAAAAGAGGAGCTCTTGTAACATTTCCTTTTTTGGGGAAGTCTTCGAATACTGTGGGCCCCAGACTACTGAGTGGAAACCACATCCTCACTTCTGCCTCATTCCCAACACACACGTGTGCACACACATACACACATGCAAACAGAAAGAGAGAGACTGAAGCAGGTGTTTGAAGATTTCCCTTAACTCAGGGATTGACCCAAGGAAGGGTTGTGTCCCATAAGCTCTTTCAAGGGAAAGGCACACTGGGCTTGCCAGAGGCAAAAAAGAAGATGAAAAAGGACAAAACACAGGGTGGTCCAGATGCCCAAGCCCTTTCCACATTGTGACACACAGCTGTTTGGGAGAAGTTTTGCAAATCTGATCCTAAAATATATCACAACATCACTGAACATTGTTTGTATCATGATAAAGCACAGAACAATAGATGTCCTGTGGTAAATGCCAGTGGCAGAAGCCCAAGGTTTAGTGCTTTGACTCCTTGGTTACACCACTGTTGAGCTTTCCTAGTATTTGTTTTCTAATATAAAACAAGCCTTGAATGGATAGTGCATTACTCGGGGAGGGAAAAGAACAATTCCACGGATATTTGTTCCTACTACTTTCAGAACTGTTGTTATGCCATACCGACGGAGTGTGCAGAGCAAGATAAAGGCATAGATTTTTAAACCCTCCAGGGCTTAACATCTAGGAGCTTCCATCTACTCACTTTTAATGTGGAGCTAGTAACATCTGCTCACACTCAATCTGAGAAGAGTCCATGAAAAAAAAATGTGTAAAACAATTATCCTAGTGCATGGCACATGCAGGCTCATAATAAATGTTACCTTATTTTATAATCTTGTGAGAAAGGCACATATGGAAGGAATTATTTCTGATCCTGGCAAAGGGAGTAATCAAGAAACAGAGATACAAGTAAAATATAGAGAGGCGTTCAGAGCAGAATATCGAGGAATGACTTAGAGAGCAGGTGGCACTCAGGCTGAGCACTGGAAGATGAAATGGCATTTTAGATAAGATGACAAGGCTGTCTTCCCAGAAGTCTGTGTAACTGAAGCACACCGCTTGAGTGAGGAAAGAAACATTTCCTGGCTCAGTTAGTGACTGTTGTGTCATTTGTTAACATTATCAAATCTTTTCCATGTGTTTCTGCTTCCTATCCAAAAATAGATTACAAACGAGAAACTGAGATTCTAGTTCCCAGCGCATCCTCCTAATTTGTCTCTTTCATGAATGCCAATGACTACAGGGTGTTAAGTTGCTGCAGAGTAATGATATGATGACTCAATCTTTTTCTCTGGAGCCTGGAAACAGCCATAAGTCCCCTGGGGATGGAGAGAAGGAGGACATCATTTTATTGGAGAACCCTTGGGAAAACCAAGAGTGGTACCCAAGAGGGTAGAGAACAAATGCCCTCTATGGCACACATAATTGCTATAAGAGGCTAGAAGGTGTAGCAGAAATTGTGTGTAGACTATGGCTGCAAGGGCAAATGACTAGACGAAATCCCTACCCTAGTGAGGTGTACATGATGTGCTGGTGGTGTCCAAGTCATTATGGACAAGCAACAAGTTCTCACCAGAACCAACCATGGGCAGTTCCACTGTGTTCCTTGAAACTCCCTATTCCCCAGTGGGCACTGTCCTTTCCAGAAGGTTAGGAAAACTGAATAAATGCATCCTCCTCTGCCGGGCACATGGTACTCATCATGATATAGTCCAGCCGTATCGCTCCCTCATGGGTCCTATATCCATCCCTCCTGAATTATTCACTGCTCTGGAATGTTCTTCTGTGTCTCCTGGCCTTTGCACATGATATGCCTTTTACCAGAACATCCTTTCCTAATTGCTTTGCCCTGAAGATGTTTTAAGACTCAGTGTAGAGATAAATAAGCTAATCTGTCCAGCCTGGGTTAAAGGATCCTCATTTAGTTTGTACCTACCTCTGCCACAGCACTCATTCTGCTGGATTATAACAGCCCCATTCCTCATCTTTTCCACACTTGAATGTAAGATCCCTCAAAGCAGGGGCTGGACGTTTAGATCCCCACCACCTAACATTGTATATAATATGCTCAAATAAATGTTTGTGGAATAAATGAATCAATGAATTAATTATAATATGGGTAGACTTACATGGAAAAGGGAGATAAGAGGGACCCACTGATCCTTCTTCCCAAAGAGTTCTATCTTTATCCTATAAATTGGTCCAACCCCCAGGGGAGTATTGATCACCACCTTGTCCCTGTTGCCACCCAGGAGGGAGGTCTATACATAGAAAGAATTAGTCATCAACTGAAAGGTGATATCTGAGGGGCATGACCAGATATGTTACCTATCAGAATTTCTTCCTTATCCCTGACCATCTCTTCCAAATTCAGGAAAAAATTCAATGATCCCCACTATGGCAGGGATAGTCTGTCTCTTCACAAAATTTGTTTCCTCTCTTTCCTAAGTCCACTAGATAAACATGCAATTGAGTGTGGTCCTCTGATTGGGTTCTAGCCTGTGAAATATCACTACTGCCTCTGTTCCATAATCCCACCCTTGCAGTCCTTCTGGTTCTTTCTACTTCTGCTTGCTTACTGCAAGTAAGCACCATCTCCATGGAAGTCAAGGATGTACAGCCATAGATGGAAGCATTCTGTTGTTATGTTTGATGGAGAGTCAGCCCCGTAGCAGGACTCTTCATGAAGAGGATACAAATTTCCATTGTGTTAGGCCACAGAAATTGTGCAAGTTGGTTGTGTGTGTGTGTGTGTGTGTGTTACAACAGCTTTTTACTTCTACCTACAGATGTGTCAGATTGAGCCAATGATGCTATTCATCAGACAAATATATGAGCAAGGAATCTGGGAGAATGGGCTACAAAGAGGGCAGAAAAACACCCAAAGCTTGAGACAGAAGGCAGCAGCAGCATGGTCAGGTGAGAAATGTGTGCCCTGGGAGACATGGGACTTAACTGCACCTGTTCTATCTGTTTGCTAGAGGGCAGTGTCAAGAGGAGTCCTAGATCCTTTCATCACTCCTCAGTGGCTGGGATCCTTCCATCACTCCTCATGTAACTCTTCTTGGGTTAGCCATGCTTTCTGCACTAGTGAGAGGCATCTAGCTTGGTGAAGACCCAGGCCTGGAAGGAAGTGAGACCTAGGTTGAAATCCTGGCTTTGTCACTTAATGGCTCTGTGCCTATAGGTCAGCCAGCTTCACTCGCCCTGTATTCTAACAGCTCTCAAAGGGATATGCTAGTCTACACATCACTGTTTCAGAGTTACATGAAATAATAGTTGTTACACACATAATAGTATCTGGAATATTATAACCACTCACGAATTAGCACCCATTCTTACTCTTTCCTATGAAATGCAAACTCCTGCAAGATTTCTATTACCTACGTGTTCTTTCTTTTTTAATTATAGACTACTTGCCACCTGGTATGGTAATAAGCACAAGAAATGCATACAGAGAAATACCCATTCCCTGCCCTCAAAAGAGGATACCAGGATCCTTGGTCTTTTTTCTATTTCCTGTCTTTCTCTTCTTTGATAGATAGAGCTGCAAACAAACTTCTCTCCTTGCCTATCTTGGGATATGTTTGCATTTGGAAGGTCACAGGCCAGCCCAGAGAGCACCAGGCAGCTGTGGGTCTCTTAGAGCCAGAGCTGCTGTGCATGTAATCTGATCTGACCACAGAGAATGTGAGTAAGTGAAAGCCCATCTGCTTCGAGGCTTCCCATGTTCCCAGGAGGGACCAGAGCAGGATATGAGGCGGCGGTGATCCCGAGGTGAGGGGTCTGTGCGGAAATGGTGAGATCCCCCACATGTAATGTGTCTCACCGCAGGCCTGTGTGGGTCTCCCCCAGCATGACATCATCCTGGAGCTCATCACGTCTCCGATCCGCACACATTGTTCCCTCCATGTGCACAGGGGACTTAGGGGTTGTGCGTGAGTGTGAGCATGTCTGTGTGCAGTGTGTGGTGTGCGTGAGTGTGTGCATGTGTGTGAGGTGCTAGAGGGGATAAACCAGGGCTCCTCGGTCTCAGCACCATTGACGTATTTATACTGCCTAAGCCTTCAGTTTGGGGTGGGGGGCCAGCTGGTGCATTATAAGATGTTCAACAGCATCCCTGGCCTCTATCCACTAGTTGCCAGGAGCTCTCCCACCCAAGTTGTGACAACCCAAAATATCTCCAGTCATTTCCAGATGCCCCTTGGGAAGGAAAATCCCTTCTCTCCCAGATCAGAACCACTGGCATAAACCAAAGAGTGAAAAAAATCAGACCCCTTTATATCAAAGCAGGGGAAAAATTCAAGAGGAAAGTAAAATGCAGTAAATCCTTATTCAGATGATATTTGTTCAATAAAGAGGAAAATATACAAGCAATAATAATTACCAACTGTTGAGTATTTCCTATGTCCTAAGCATGGTAGTAAGTGCTTTATCTCACTGACTTTTAATGACAACCAACCCTGAATGTAGCGGTTCTTACCTATATTTCACAGATGAAAACACAGAGGCTCGGGAGGTGACCAGTCTTGCCCAAGAGCATGTAGCTTGAAAATAACACAGCTGGGATTTGAACCCCAGTCTGCATGATTTAAAGCCCAAACTCAGAACCACTGGTTATCTTAGTGCATTATTTTGGAGTGTGTATGCAACATCACAAAAATTTCAAAGTCTATGGTTTAAACCAGTGAGTATGTAATGAGAACTTCTACGTTCAGTACCAGCCTAGACAGAGGTGGGTGGATTTGAGTGGAAGAATCAGACCTCCTGGGCTCTTACTGAGACAAGACTAACCAACTCACATTTATAAATCAACGTGAAAGAGAGAGAGAGAGAGAGAGAGAGAGAGAGAGCGCACATGCACATAATGCACATAATTAACCCCTAAGGGGGTGGTACATTTTAAGGCATATCAAGTAAAGAGTAGGCTGTTTCAGTGACTGAGTTTCTAATAGTTTGCCCCTGACTGGGGTGGCCCATGTGCCGTGAGGCTCCTAAGTGATGAGTGGAGCTGAAGGCTTGTACTTGGCACTGCATGGTGCCAGGATCTAATTCCAGCTCTGACACTTACCAGCTGTGTGGCTTTGGCTGAAGCACTTTACAGTGGGGAGCCTTAGCTAACTCTTCAGCAGAATAGAGATTAAAATGCTCAGTTCTCACGCCAGTGAGATGGGCACATGTCAGAGTTAATTTGCCTTGGTAACTCCTCAAGGTGCAGCAGTGTAGTGGTGATACACGGATTCTGGGGGCCAGAGAGGCTGGATTTGGCTCTTCCATTTATCAATTGTACCGCCTTAGACATGCTATCTAACCTCTTTGAGTTCCTGAGCTATTTCCTTAACTGTGAAGTGGAAATAATAGTGACAATGATAATATATCTCCACTAGGTTATGAGAATTAAATGAGTTTACCACTTGTGATGCACTTAAATCCATCACACAAAATAAATACTATATAAATACGTTTTAAATGAGTAAAGTAAAAATTCACATCCCCATTGTGCAAACTGCGAAGGAAACCAGTATCTTTAATAAAGAAAAATAGCGTATGTTATTTTTTTTCTATCAATAGCAAGGTATTTTTAAATGGCTAAGTATTTACTGCAGAAATTAGTTTTGTCTACAAAGAGTGACTGAATTTATTTTAAATACAAATTTTTAAAAATACTCAGTCCTCAGGATTGAACTAAGTAAGTCAGTCCAGGAAATGGGAACCACTGTAGAGCATCTCACAGTTACCAGGTTCTTGTTTTAGCACCTCATCACTGTTTTGTTTATAAGTAGGTGCCTTTTTGTGTATTTATGTATTTAGTGGTCATCGCACCCATGAACCTGAAAGTTCAGTGAGAGTAAAGACCGTGCCTTTCGCTCACTGCCTCTCCAGCACCTGACTTAGTATATGGCCATAATAGATACTAATTTTATAAAAAGCTGAGTGAATAGAAAAGTTCAATACACTCTTTCTCCCTGCATTTTCTTGTAAGATAATGAATCTCCTGATATGGGAGGCATTCGAGCAATGGAAAAAATTAGGTTCTCTGTACCTCCGTGTCACTATCATAGCCTCATATGGGGACTTTCACTACGACACACACCACATCGTTCTGCAGTCACCTATTTCTATGTCTGTCTTCTGTCATGGGGCTATAAACACCTGCAGAGGCTGGATGCACCACCTTTTAATCCCTGTCACATGGTCCCATTACTGGTAGGTACCCAAGGTGGGATGTATGTCTGAGTCCAATAGGTAGAATTCATGAAATGAAAACATTGACGTCTTAGAGGGAGGACATCATCCACCAAACTACAACTCAGACAAAATGACCAGTCTGATATCTTCCTACTCAGCTCATCAATTCTAGGCTTCAGCAGTTCTAACTGCTGCCAGCACTGTTCATGAAACATCCAACAATCAAGAACAAAAGATTGCAGTTATTATTTTTATTGCTACCGAAAAACACAGACAATCAATAATTCTGTACTAAATTAAATTGGCCGTTTTTATAAAGAAAAAGCGTGAGCTAGATTTTTCACATCCAAACTTGTGTTTCAAAAATTATTAAATTCAACCATTCGTAAGACAGATATCTACATAATGCTTGCTATAGGCAGGGCACTGTTGAAGGTGCTGGTTAAATCTTGTTAGATCATTCAAGACCTAGGGGATGATTTTGCCATTGGACATTCTTCTCAGCTACCCAAAGGAAACCAGATGTTTGGGTTAGAGGGAACAAAAGGACTCAGAAGTCTGAGACACAAACTCTCCATCCTCTGACCCTGGCACCTTTGGAGAAGGGAACAGCTGATGTGCAAAGAAAATAGTCATTAAGCCACAGACACTTCCTAGCCAGAAGGTAGCCTCCAAAGCAGGTATCTGGGCATTGAGACGTCTGGCAGACTTCTAGTTCTCATCTCTGTAACCCTCACGTAACTCCCCTTTAAAGCAACTTCCTTCATTACTTCATTTGTGATTTTTCTCCATGGGAAGGAAGAAGGAAATTGGCATTTTCTGTGGCTGGCCATAAGCTGGTAGCTTTATGTCTATAGCCCTGGAGTATATCTAATACTCTCCAACACTGAAACATAAGAAACAGGGCATTTCTTTATTCCTCTTCATTTCTCTCAAACTTTCCTTTCTGCCTTGTGTCCTCACCCAAGTAACTGGTAAAATGAAATAATAATAATAAAAGTCACCACATTATCTGGTAAAATTCAGTCTCAGTTCTGGTGGGGAGTTGTTCCTGGTTCATTCAGGCATTCAGAGGTCTTACACATCCTAGAATATCTGGGAACCACTGCTCACCTCCTTAGGCTCTGGCCATGGCAGATACCCTCACTGGACAAGCCTGCATTCCTAGAGGTGAATGGCTGCTCTGTGCACACCCAGCTGTGGTGCTGGGATCTTAGCAAGGCCTTAGTTCACTAGTTGAAGTAACATGTAAGTGCCATCTTTGTAGGTCAAAGGTAGTTAGACACCAGTAGTTTCACATAAATCATCTATTAGATTCACTGCATGCAAACAAGACTACAACTTGCTGAAGAGACAAAGTACTTCCACTTCTTTAAAAGCATCCATCCATGATTTCTGCTCATTAAATGAGGCTTCCAGAAGATCTCTCACTGGCAACGCTATACTAACTCAGACCAGCTACTGGCAAAATGTATTTCAAAGTAAGCACTCTTCTGCTGGTCTTCTACAATCCAACTGTCATACTGATTCATTCTGGCCCCCACCCCCTCCTGTCCATGGGGATTATCAAGGCTTCTCTGTAACTTCCTTATAAAGTATTTCCAGGGAGGACATCTTCTGTCATTTACTTCAAACAGTGAGTCATGTATCTATACTCCACTCTAGCGCATTCCCCGTGTACCATCTTCTGCGAATCAGGTCCGTTCCTGACCTGGGCAGCTGTTCTGGAGGATTTAGAATGCCTTTGAACTTCCCCTACAGAGGCAGGTCTCTGAGACCGTGGCTGAGAGACTGGCTTGGCATCTCTCTGTGGGGCTCCTTTGGTCCCCAGATACCACAGCTCCATCTGATGTGGTCACTGAGTGAACTGGAAACCTCAGGGAAGCCGGTAAGAGAGGCCTTGTGAATTGTGCACAGAAGCAAGGAAGCAGAGCCATGCCTGGAGAGTTACCCTTGCTCTTCTCAGTCACCTTCTTACCTCTTTTCTTTCTAAGTAGAAGAAGCTCTGTATGGGCACCTGGGTGACTCAGTCGGAGAAGCATCTGCCTTCAGCTCAGGTCACGATCCTGGGATCCTGGGATTGAGCCCCACATTAGGCTCCCTGCTCAACGGGGAGTCTGCTTCTCCCTCTACACTTCCCCCATGCTTGTGCTCTCACTCTCTCTCAAGCAAATAAATGAAATCTTTTTTAAAAAAGAAGAAGAAGCATCTCTGTGAAGGATTTTCTTTTTTTTTTTTTTTTAAGATTTTTTATTTATTTGACAGAGAGAAACACAGCCAGAGAGGGAACACAAGCAGGGGGAGTGAGAGAGGGAGAAGCAGGCTTCCCGCCAAGTAGGGAGCCCGATGTGGGACTTGATCCCTGGTCTCCGGGATCATGACCCAAGCCAAAGGCAGTCGCTTAACCAACTGAGCCACCCAGGTGCCCCAAGGATTTTTAAGAAATCAACTCCTCTGGCTTCTGTGAGTCTTACAGAAATCTAGACAAGTTGTTTCCTCCCTATGAAACATTGCTCTGAGAATCAGCAGAGCTGGAATTTAGCCTCAGCTGACCACAATTCACAGTGTGTGGGCAGAGCAGGCCACAGCTTGGAGCCTCTTTTTCTTATCCTTGAACACGCAGATCTCTTAGCTCTTTGAGCTTGACAAAGTGTGTGTGGTGAGGAGTCCTCAGAGTTACAGATGAGCAGCGGCCTAGATAAGCCTGACACTTATGAGGGCCAGGCTGCCCCTGGAATGATAAGGATGTGATGGGTAAGTCCAGCTTTCCCCTGTCTCTGGACTAAATCACTCAACAGCTCAAAACTCCTCCATCAAGAGGCCACTCCAAAACTGTTAGGCTAATGGGGGCAGTTGAGCTCCCTCCAGCTTCCATTCCTTTCCCCGTCTTCCAGACAGTACCTAAAAAGTCCTATCGAAGGAGCTGCAATAAGAAAATATTTGAAAATCCAGTGATATGGAATGACCATTTCTAAGGCCCTGCTGTGCACCAGGCAGAAACATCATTCCATTGAGTTCTTGCCTTTGTTTTCTATGGCTACGGTAACAAATCAGCCCCAATTTAGTGGCTTAAAAGAAAAAGAATTTATGCTCTTACAGTTTTGGAGGGCAGAGTCTAAAAAGAGTTTTATTGGGCTAAAATCAAGCTGTCCACAGGTCCAGTTCCTTCTGGAGGCTCCAGGGGAGAAGCTGTTCCTTCCTTCTTTCAACTTCTGGTAGGGGCCAGCAATCCTTGGCATGTGGCCAAGACACTTCAATCTCTTTTCCCAGTCACCCTGCCTTCTCTCTTGCAGTCAAATCTCCCTCTGCCTCCCTTTTATAAGGTCACTTGTGATTGCATCTAGGATAATCTCCTTAGGATACCACCCTTAATTTAATCACACCTGCAAAGTCCGTTTTGCCATATAAAGTAACATTTATAGGTTCTA